>CM077227.1:20009273-20036773 GCA_039654775.1 Spinibarbus caldwelli
CAACCACCCAGAACACCAAAACAATGTAGCAACATGCTAAAAACGTTCAGAATGCACAGCAACACCTGGCAAACACCTTAGCACTTTTTGCCACAGGCAAACACCAGTTGCATTTTCTTCAGAAAATGTCAGAATTTAAAATATTTTTTAAACAGGATCTCTGTCTTAGTTTAGTTTTAGTCTCATATTGTTTTGGTATGAAGCAAGGGTGTAGGCTGCACTGGCCTGTTTGATCTATGAAGGGGGTATTCCAGATTCTAATCTCAATGAATAATGTGGTCTGGCCTTTTGAGTTTTACCTTTGAGTGATGGGGTTGAAGTGAAGATGATGGTGATATGATGAAGACTGGTTCTGTCACAGACATGTGGTATAACCCTACTACAGTGGGACTCCCCCTCGGTCAGGAGGGATGAGGGCGGTAGGGGAGGGAGTCTGGAGAGATGGAGAGCTCTGCTTCATGTCAGAAGTTGAGACTGATTCGATGAACGTACTGCAGCCTGCCAGATTATTGGGTTCAGATTCTCCCCTCAAAAGCCCTTTTAGATTCTGCCACAAACACTTTCAGTTTTTCCATCCTCCCACTCCTTCTTTCTGTCTTTATGTATCTCACGCTCTCTTTTTTATGCCTCTTGCTCAGTCAGTGTCTTGTTGATTTTTAAGATCATAAATTTGTGTCAATTTTTGGTGTGATGTCTCTTATGCTGATCAAGGCTGCATTTATTTGATCAAAAATACAATAAAACAGTAATAATATTGTGAAATATGATTACAAATCAAAAGAACTGTTTTATATTTTAATATATTTTAAAATGTACTTTATTCCTGTGTTTGAAACACTGAGTGCTTACTGTAGTATGCTTACAGTGTCACGTGATCCTTCAGAAATCATTAATATGTTGACTTGGTGCTTAAGAAACATTTCTTATTATTATCAATGTTGAAAACAGTTGTGCTGCTTAATATTTTTGTTAGAAGTGATACATTTATTTCAGTACACTTTGCTGAATAGAAAGTAGATAAGAACAGCAATCTTTTTGTGACATTACAATGTCTTTACTGGATCAGTTTAATTCATCCCGGCTGAATAAAAGTAAATTTATTTAAAAAAAAAAATCTTAATAACCCCAAAATTTTAACAGTAGTGTATTTAAGAAAATGATATTAAAATGTATATATTTATAAATATATATACATAAAAGAATGTAAGAATTTTTATTATAAATATGTACATAAAATATGTAAAGAAAATATCAAAAATAATACACGTGCTTTTTATTTGTAGATTTATTTATTTGATTGTGATAGTAATTAGTCAATTGGAGAGCAGAGGAGTGATTATCAGTCATGTAGATATGGTGGTTTGTACCTGTAAAAGAGGCTTATGAAACTTGTTGTCTGCAGTGTGGCTTTTCACGCTGGTTGGCTGGTTGTGTGGGTGATTTCTTTGTAGGTTCTTTATGAACTGAAATGGTGGTTACATCTCTCTCTATGTCTTTCTGTTTGTGTATGTGTGTGGCTGGAAAATAAACCTAAAGATCCAGAGCTGTACAAAAAGATACAGAAATAAAGATACCCAGAGAGAATGGGACAGAGAGAGAGAGAATGGGAGGGAGGGAGCACACAGTGGGCTTTGTTTGGATCTCAGTGCTCACATGTGGTTAATCCGTCGGTGTTCCCTAAAGCCGGAAACACTGATCATTGGGCCGCTGAGGGAAGAGCAGGTGTGTGGTGAACCTTAATTACACCTAACACATTCAAAGTCCTCATATATTTACATACACAGAAAATAATGACTCATATTACTTCATTGCACAAGCATACTATTCTTAAAGGTCTGTGATGCAATTCTGTAATCATTATCTAATCACTTTCTGATAACCTCATCAGAAACCTCTGGACAAATTTGTTTTAGACTTTCTTTGGATATGACAACAGTTATGTATTGTTGTTTTTACAAAACTCATTGAACATATTGATTTGTAGGAAGTTTTTTGGGCAGCTTAGAAGTAGAAAGGGCAGAAAGACACTCCACATCTCTGACGCTGGGTAAGAAGTATATCTAGGCCTATTTGTAATTCTCTAAAATATATTTGTACATTTGACATTATACAATGTTATTGAGAAATGCCACATATACACTGATTAAACTGGTGCAATTGTGAAAACAAACATTTCATAAGTATTGTATAACATTTCAACTCCAAATGCGGACATTAAATATTATATAGTTTAAGTATTTAGCTTTGCTATTTTATATGCAACAATTAGCATTTTTCGTAACTAAACATTGCTTGTTTGTAAAGTGTTTTATCTTATGGATAATATGATAAAGTTGGCCAGTACGCTCACGCTTTTAAAACAGTTTTAGTTCCGCTTAGAGCCATAGACGGACACATTTTGTAGTTGCACACAGCATAAAAGCGAAACCACTGTTTACAAACACAAAGTTAGTGACAGCGACTAAAATCACCGACAGCAGGGCTTCACTGTTTTTTCAACAGGTAAGGAAAGACTTGAAATTGATATGAAACTGAAAAAAGGCAGTTTCAGTATATGTGGTTTACAATAACAGAGCTGAATAAAGTCTCTGTTGAGTGAGTGTAGCAAGCTAGCTGAACTTATACAGATCTGATTGCCCTAGAGATTTTGTTGTTATGGCTTATTAAAAGTATTATGTTGAACATGAGAGTGTGAACACACAGTCCTGTTTTGTCAGCTAACATTGACAGTGTAACAGACGTGTTGTCTGACATCTGACATAATGTTGACATGTGACACTTGCACTTTAGTATCTCTGGTTTTAGATAGTAATAGTAATACCCTGTTGTTAGACTATATTCTTTGAAGTATCTCAGAGTACAATGTAAGTACAAAATTATGCATTCAATGTCATAAACTAAAATAAACTATATTTATATATAGTTTATTTTCTCATAGAAACTCCCCTCCCCTAGCTTAATACTGTATTAGAATATTTTTATATTAATTTTTAATATGTTAAAAAAAACTACTAACATTAAATTTCATATATGGTTTAATTGTCATATTGTCTCTTACTGTCTTTTAGAGGAAGACTGGGTATGCATGGATTTGTTAAGCCTGTGACCTTATAAGAGAGGTCATAAGAGACGGTCATGATGGCGGAGGAGGCTGGAAAGCTTCCACTTCGGCGCCTGGAGCCCCCCATTCAGAAATTCATTAAAGTGGCCATTCCCACTGACCTGGAGAGACTGCACCAGCACCAACACAACATAGAAAAGGTACAAACACACACACGTGAACAGCGACAGCAAAGCCCAGCTGATCACACCCAAAACTCAGCATATGGTCAACAGAGAGAGCCATGTGTCCGTGTGTGCGGTCACCATAGGGAGTCGAATGCTGAATGGTGTATCTGAAATCTCTCCCGGTTAGCCTGCTTGAGGAACATATAATAGGATAATAGGATTTGGGGGATCTTGCATAGCCATGGAAACCTAGATGATTGTGAATTACCAGGCTGTGATCATGAGGAGATTTTGTTAAATGTACATAAACAGTTAAAGCTATGAAATTAACTAAGCTTCCTTGTTACAGTTTCAGAGAAATGGTCAGTGGGACAAACTGCATCAAGAGCACATCAACTCCAGCCGCACTGTCCAGGTACAACAAAATTGTAATATAGCAATTTGTTTACGTTTGCAATTTGAAATTACGATGATCGGCAATAATAACTATCACACTGTTTTTTTTAAAGAAGTTATATATTTATTTAGCAAGGATGCTTTCATTTGATCAAAAGTGAGAGTGAAGACATTTATAATGATACAAAAGATTTCTATTTCAAATAAATGCTGTTATTTTGAACTTTCTGTTAATCAAAGAATCCTGAAATGTGTTTTCAACTTGATATGTTCATTTGAAGTATTTGTTTTTTGTCTATAAATTATTCTTGAAGTTCAATTTCCATAAAAAGAAATGTAAAAATCTTATCCACATGCAAATGCCTGGAAAAGTCATGGTCACAAAGTGTGGGACAATTACCATTAACGAGTAGGGGGATTTGGGTTCATATGTGTTGTTTCAGTTAAAAAAAAAAAAAAAAAAACTCTACATTTTATTGTTGGTTTTGTTGGTTTTCTCAGGGTAGTGACCTTGTTTGAAAATATTCCCATACCACAAAGCACTGTGGAATGCTGCTCAGACAAAACATTCTTAGTGATGTAACAGGCTGTTGCCATGGTTAAAATACATAATAAATCTTTTAACATCATATGGGCACAGTTAAAAGGGATCAATCAGGCAAAATGGAAATTCTGTTATCTTTAATTCACCCTATATGACGTTTTTTCAGTGGATCTCAAAGGGAGACATCAGGCAACATGTCCATATGTCTTAGATTTGTGTGAGGAACAGACTGAAACTGAATCATAGTTAACTGAAAAAGTAGTTTGACAGCCGTGATTACCACTCCTTTCATTGTATGAAAAAGAGCAGCTTGTACATTCTGCCATCATTGTTAAATGAAGCATTTACACAAAAAGAAAAGTTTGCTGAAAATGTATGACACCCTCAGGCCATCTAAGATGTAGATGAGTTTGGAGATGAGTTGGAGAAATTTAGTATTACTTGCTTCAAATAGCTGATAAAAACATCACAATAATCCACAAGTAATCAAAACAACTCCAGTTCATAAATATCTTAATGATGAATTTGTTTATTAAAAACACACAGCTTTTCACTATACAAGGCATTGATAGACTGGAGTTGTGTGGATTACTTGTAGATTACAAGATTATTAAACAAAAATTGAAAGGAAGTAATCTGTGCATTCACAAATTTCTCTGAACATGATAAAAAGATGCCTTCATCCTGTTCTGATACAGCTGTGAGACATGTCTATATATATATAAAGTAATGTTTGACTCAGGTCTCTGGTGTACGGGATGGTGTACGTGTGATGTCTTTTCTCTACCTAATGGCCAGACAAGCATGTAACCTGTGTGTTAATGTCTCTGAGAGTCTGTCCAGGTCTCTCATGGGGCAGTCCTTGGAGTGTGTTATGTGCTGTGAGTGTGTGTGTGTGACCTTAGCACCCAGGTCTGGTCCCCCCAGAGATGCCAGAGAGCTTTCCTGTGTCCACCACCACAGAGAGTGTGTGAGAGCCTGCAAGTGTTTCTGTGTCAGCGAGATGTGGGCGACTGACAATAGACGGAAACAAGACAGACATTGTTAAAGTAGCTCCCCGGGGACAGAAAGAGAGAGAGCAAGAGAGGAAAAACCCCAAGATTGCTCTCATCACACACCTATAGAAGGAGCTTTGGGGGGTGGGCTGGACTGACCCAGATTAAGATTTATTTTGGCTGTCTTTTTGAGATCCTTAGTGTCCCCATCCTGTATTTCAAAGCACACTTGTGTATGTGAATCAGTTAGGAGGGATGATCCTGAGTGTGATTATTTAGAGTGTGAAATGAGAGCAGTTGAGCGGAACGCTTTGATTGGCTGCCTGTTAGCTTTGACCCCTGTGTTCAATACGTATGAATTGATCTGTAATCCTTGCTAGATGTTTGCTTCTGGACGTGAGCCGATGGGAATCAGCGGGCACCGATAAAGCATCAGTTCTTTTTTATGTATAACTTCAGGTTTTCATCAACATCTGGTTTGTAATTAATGAGAAAATAAATAATCACAGGGTGCTTCTGCTCATGGAAAACCTAGAAAAATCTGAGAATTTTAAAATTGTGATATTTAGGTCTGAATAATGAAAAATAATGACATCTTAAAAAGTCTTGGGAAAAATAATTTCTGTAATGAATATAGTTTTTTCTAGATATTCTGGTAACAATATTTTATTTGTCAAACGTTATGAAGACCATGAAGAGTAGACAGTAGCGGAGTTGTCATCACAAAATAAATAAGTTAATAATAATAATAATCATCATCATCATTCAGAAGAAATTGACACCTCACATACAAACCTTTTCTGTACAATTATTTCTGTAAAAAAAAAAAAAAAGCTTATCCAGTAATCATGAAAAAGCAATAAGAAATCATTGGTCTTTATGCAAACTCACACCAACACACTCCAATCCAGAAAAAAGTGAAAATTTTGGGTTTCAGATTTTAAAATTTGACAGTACTGGATCGGATCCTAGGGTCAAAGGTGTTAAACTGTGCCAATCATTCACAGTGTTATATACACATTTTTTATTCACTTGAACAAGTCAAATTTGTATATAAGGAAAATACTATATAGAGCAGGGGTCTCCAACCCTGCTCCTGGAGAGCTACCGTCCTACAGATTTCAGCTCCAACCCCAATCAAACACACCCGAACCAGCTAATCAAGGTCTTCAAGGCTACTTGTTAATTTCAGACAGGTGTGTTGGAGCATGGTTGGAACTGAAATCTGCAGGACAGTAGCTCTCCAGGAGCAGGTTTGGAGATCCCTGATATAGAGGTTTTAAATGAAACCATGGATCCTGTTATCACAAAGACTTTCACTTTTCATCCTTGCAGCAGTTGCGATCGAACCTGCGGGAGATGGAGAAGTTGTGTGGGCGGGTCCGCAGTGCTGATGCTGAAGCTCTGGAGAAACTTGTTCAGCCAATTAGAGATCGAGCCTCCGCTGCCATTCAGGAGTTCCTCCGGATTCACTTGGATGCAATCAATAAGCCAGATGCTCCAACTATCAGCACTCACGAAACATTCAGCACTGCCTCAGAGACACTGCACAGTATGTTTTTCTGAGTGTTTTTATTATTATTATTTTTTGCAAGCATTTTCACTTTCATGTGATGTGTTAGGTGATGGTGATACAGGTGTGCCCGGTTCCCCTGTCACTCAAACACAGCTGCTACTGCCTCAAATCCCTCCAGAACAGAACGCCGCAGAGTCCTGGGACTCTTTAGCTGAGGTAATGCACACAAACACTTATAAACATAAATATATTTGAATACAATGTCTTTTAAGTGTGTGACTGTTGTGGTATGTTTGTTTAGGACCTACTGGAGTTAAATGGTTTAGTAAACGAGTTCTCCACTCTTGTTCATGTAAGTATCACACAGCTATGGAACCCATTTGTTCTTTGTTTTTTGTTTTGTTTTTTTCGGAAGAAAGAAGGGAGAGACAGTGAGAGACAGCATGTGTGGTATGTGTGTTGATAAAAGGTGGTGACCAAAACCCTTAGGTTTGGCAGAGCTGTCAGACAAATGGCTTTGTCTCCTGAGAGCCAACAAGGTGGTATTGATCCCAGCAGTGTGTGTGTGTGTGATTGAGAAGACATAAAGAGATTGGTGACAGTCTGTCAGCCATGTGCTAACCAGCGAGGATTAATGAGAAGCCATGCCATATAGCAGCCATTATTAGAACAATGTGCAGTTGGAAAACTGGTGGAGGAAAGATCATATGTCTCTCTGTCTCACTCTTAAAGTGATTGTTCACCCAAAAATTAAAATTCTGTCATCATGTAATCACCCTCATGTTATTCCAAACCTGTATGACTTTCTTGTTTCAGCAGAACACAAAAGAAGATATTTTGAAGAATGTTCATAACCAAATAGTTACTTTCCCATTGACTTCCATTGTATTTTGGTTATTCATACAATGGAAGTCAATGGGAACACAAGATTGGTTACCAGTTTTCTTATATCTGCTTTTATGTAGCACCAAAGAAAGAAAATCATACAGGTTTGGAACGACATAAGGGTAAGTAAATGATGACAAAATGTTGTACATTTTATATATACATATATAAATATGATATATACATTTTATCGCTTTTAGGGTTGTTTAAGGGAACATATCATGGGCAACTAGATTGTACTAAATAGGTTCTGCACAGGTAATGTAATAATGCACTGCATTATTTTTAAAAGCATCACAGTGAGACATTATTGGTCCAAACGCAGCCCTTGACTAATAGTGAACTTAAGGGAAAGATGCTTCAAAAGTGCCCCTTTTGATAATAATATTTTGAGTATGTTTCCTATCATTCTGCTTCATACGTATCATATTCAGGGCTGCAAAATAAAATCTTAATATCAGTAACAGTTGATCGTGACTGTCAGTAATCACTTCACACTCTTGGGGAACGATGATGGGATCTGGATGGTGGTAAGTATAATATGATGATAGCCAGCCTTATTAGCGCTTGCCTCTCTGTAGAGATCACCCACAGTATAGTTTATTCCGCTAACACTGAGCCAAAGATGAACCCAGGAGGTCTGTGTGTGTGACTGTGTGTTCTCTTGAGCATCCATACAGCTTGTGAGCAGACGGTGCTGATTATCGTCTACTCCTGAGGGGAGGGAGGGAGAGAAAAAGAAAGCCATCAATAGCTTTCGTACCCAGTCATTAGTGAGTGTCTTAAAATAGTCTGTTTACAGGGTTAGGTGGTAAGGTGTGTACGGATGACTAATAAATAAGTGCTTATAGGATTTTGATTAGTGATGAGTGTTTTGGCTTGTCCTCCTCCGCTGATGATGATAAATCATGCCGTTATTTAACCAACAGAAGGGTTTAATTGTAAAAGTGAAATTATATTTCACTAAAAACTATTTCATTCTCACAGGCCCTGCTACAAAAATATATATATAAAAGTGTGTATTTTTTTAATGTGCCACAAAAAAACTAAAACTTTATTTTTTTAAATTTGTGATAATAGTCTAATAACTATCTATCTATCTATCTATCTATCTATCTATCTATCTATCTATCTATCTATCTATCTTTTTTATATCTTTATTGATTTTAACTTTACATAAAAAGTAACAAAAACTTTCAACAGAAATGCTCTTATACATTCACATGCAACAGTCAACAGGTTACAAAAAATATATATATATATACACAAGTACCCATAAAAACACAAATACATACATACACATAAATAAAAATAATCAAACTATACAATAAAATTAAATAAATAAAGGCCTCCTATTATAAAACATTTCCAACATTTTTCTCCTACATATCTTCTATTATCTCTTGTATCCCCATTGTTTTCTTTTTCTAAAAACACCATAAAAGGGTTCCAAGCATCTTCAAAAACCTTACATCTGCCATTAATAATATATGTTATTTTCTCCAGTGACATATTCATTGCCATTTCCTTAAGCCACCTCTCTATACTTGGTGCCTCCAACTTTTTCCAATGAAGCGCTATAAGTCGTTTAGCTTGTAAAATGCACATATCGACAAATATATATTCTCTTCTTCTCAATTTTAGATTACTAGAATATAGATGTAATATGAAAATTTTTGGTTCAAGTGGGATAGTGACATTGATTATTTTATCTATCGTACTCTGCACTCCTTTCCAGAATTTCAGGATCTCTTCACACTCCCATACACAATGAAAGAAAGTACCGTTACACGAATTACATTTCGGACAAAAGTCTGTGATATTGACATTAAATTTTATATTATATCATATATAATATTATTTATTAATACTGGAGTTATATAAACTCACATTAGCCAGTTATATTGTAGTAATTTCAATCTTACGTTAACAGTTTGTGCCTGAGCATCTATACAGGCCTCTCTCCAATCATTCAATGAAATTTCCTCATTGAGGTCCTTCCTCCATGTTTCTAATTGAGAGTTTGCAGACTCCTGAGATCCTTCTATAAACATGTTATATAGAAGGGAAATCAGCTCTTTATTATAACAGTTTTTGGTGACTTCCTTTTCCAAACTGGATACAGGCGGTATAGTTATTTACTTCTGGAATGACATAATAAAACTCCTTATTTGCAAATACCTATAAAAATGGTTTCTATACAGTGGGTACGGAAAGTATTCAGACCCCCTTAAATTTTTCGCTCTTTGTTATATTGCAGCCATTTGCTAAAATCATTTAAGTTCTTTTTATTTCCTCATTAATGTACACACAGCACCCCATATTGACAGAAAAACACTGAATTGTTGCCATTTTTGCAGATTTATTAAAAAAGAAAAACTGAAATATCACATGGTCCTAAGAATTCAGACCCTTTGCTCAGTATTTAGTAGAAGCACCCTTTTGCTCTAATACAGCCATGAGTCTTTTTGGGAAAGATGCAACAAGTTTTTCACACCTGGATTTGGGGATTCTCTGCCATTCCTCCTTGCAGATCCTCTCCAGTTCTGTCAGGTTGGATGGTAAACGTTGGTGGACAGCCATTTTTAGGTCTCTCCAGAGATGCTCAATTGGGTTTAAGTCAGGGCTCTGGCTGGGCCATTCAAGAACAGTCACAGAGTTGTTGTGAAGCCACTCATTTGTTATTTTAGCTGTGTGCTTAGGGTCATTGTCTTGTTGGAAGGTAAACCTTCAGCCCAGTCTGAGGTCCTGAGCACTCTGGAGAAGGTTTTCGTCCAGGATATCCCTGTACTTGGCCGCATTCATCTTTCCCTCGATTGCAACCAGTCATCCTGTCCCTGCAGCTGAAAAACACCCCCACAGCATGATGCTGCCACCACCATGCTTCACTGTTGGGACTGTATTGGACAGGTGATGAGCAGTGCCTGGTTTTCTCCACACATACCGCTTAGAATTAAGGCCCAAAAGTTCTATCTTGGTCTCATCAGACCAGAGAATCTTATTTCTCACCATCTTTGAGTCCTTCATGCGGGCTTTCATGTGTCTTGCACTGAGGAGAGGCTTCCGTCGGGCCACTCTGCCATAAAGCCCTGACTGGTGGAGGGCTGCAGTGATTGTTGACTTTCTACAACTTTCTCCCATCTCCCGACTGCATCTCTGGAGCTCAGCCACAGTGATCTTTGGGTTCTTCTTTACCTCTCTCACCAAGGCTCTTCTCCCCTGATAGCTCAGTTTGGCCGGACGGCCAGCTCTAGGAAGGGTTCTGGTCGTCCCAAACGTCTTCCATTTAAGGATTATGGAGGCCACTGTGCTCGTAGGAACCTTAAGTGCAGTAGAAATGTTTTTGTAACCTTGGCCAGATCTGTGCCTTGCCACAATTCTGTCTCTGAGCTCTTCAGGCAGTTCCTTTGATCTCATGATTCTCATTTGCTCTGACATGCACTGTGAGCTGTAAGGTCTTATGTAGACAGGTGTGTGCCTTTCCTAATCAAGTCCAATCAGTATAATCAAACACAGCTGGACTCAAATGAAGGTATAGAACCATCTCAAGGATGATCAGAAGAAATGGACAGCACCTGAGTTAAATATATGAGTATCACAGTAAAGGGTCTGAATACTTAGGACCATGTGATATATCAGTTTTTCTTTTTTAATAAATCTGCAAAAATGTCAACAATTCTGTGTTTTTCTGTCAATATGGGGTGCTGTGTGTACATTAATGAGGAAAAAAATGAACTTAAATGATTTTAGCAAATGGCTGCAATATAACAAAGAGTGAAAAATTTAAGGGGGTCTGAATACTTTCCGTACCCACTGTATGTCGAATTTAGTAATCAATTCTTGAAAGGACATTAGTCTATCTTCCAAATACAAATCCTTTATATTTCTAACACCTCTCTCTGCCCATAATTTGAAGCCCACTTCCATTCTCCCAGGAATAAATTTAGGATTTCCCCATACAGGGCAGTAACGGGATAACAAATTTGTATAGGAGATTCTCAAACATCTCAGTGTTTCTTGCCACACCCTTACCATGTTTAAAACTATTGAATTCGAAACATTTTTCTTCATTTTCCTTAATACTTTAATATCTGAGTCTAATAGGTATGTTTCCAGAGATAGGCCCGATTTAATTGAGCTTTTTTCTAGTTCTAACCATATAGGTGGGTCTTGAGAAGGGGAAAAAAAAAACATCATAAATCTCAATTGTGCTGCCCAATAATACCATTGGAAATTTGGGCATTGAACCCCACCTCTATCATAAAGCAGATATAAGAGAGATAGTCTAAGTCTAGGTTGTCTATTTTTCCATATGAATTTAGTAACTAGTTTTTTAAGTCGAGGGAATAAGGCGCTTGGAGGTGTTAGAGGGATATTTTGAAAGAGATATAAAAATTTAGGCAATATATTCATTTTTAAAATATTTATTCTTCCTATCACAGAGATGGGTAAAGCAGTCCATTGTTCAATTGACTTTACTGCATTGTCAAAAACAGAATCATAATTTGTTATAACAATATCTTCCACTTTAGAAGTTATTTTGATACCCAAATATGTGAAGACACTGGATTTTCTAAACATGTTAACATTACTTTGAGGATTTTTTCTTTCTTCCTCATTCAGCTTCATGATAGATGACTTTGTTATTTATCCGATATCCTGAAATTTTCCCAAATACCTTGATAAGATGCAGTAGAGCAGGAATAGATGTATCTAGCTTCTTTAAAAATAATATAACATCATCTGCAAAAAGTGCTATTTTATGTTCGAAACCGGAAATTGTTATACCTTCGATATCTCTGTCTTCTGACTGCGATTGCGAACGGTTCAATGGCTAAAAGAAAAAGCAGAGGAGAAAGACGAGAGCCCTGTCTACATCTTCTAGAAACATTAAACGGCTTTGATACTATACTATTAGTTAGCATCTCTGCTATAGAATTTTTATATAAGAATTTGACCCATTTACAGTAATTCTCTCCGAGCCCAAAACGGTTCAACACATCAAACAAAAAATCCCATTCAACTCTGTCGAATGCCTTTTCTGCATCTCGTGTCAGTAAGGCAGTTTCTCTCTTTCCCCTCTGGTTGTGCAAAATATTTAGTACCCTTCTAACGTTGTGGCATCCTTGTCTATTCAACATAAAACCGTTTTGATCATTCCCTATCAAGTATGGTAATACATTTTTTAATCTTGAAGTCCCCCTTGAAAATGAGATGAAGCATCTCAAGGGGCTTTCCCTTAATAAATTCAAATTCAAATTCAAATCTTCTTGCTAGTATTTTACACAGGATTTTTTTATCCGAATTTAGTAAACTTATAGGGCGCATATTTTCACATTTATTATTGGGTTTTCCTGGTTTAGGCAGCAAAATTATTATAGCCTCACTCATAGATTCAGGTAGTATATTCTTCTCAAAGGCTTCCAATAACATACCCAAAATAGGTCTTTTTAAATTATCTTTAAATTTCTTTTATAAATCAATGAGGATGCCGTCTGGCCCTGCTGCCTTCCCTGTTTTCATCAGATCTATAACATCTACTACTTCTTGCAGAGTTATATCTTTTCCTAGATCTTTCTTTTGTTCCTCCGATTTACTTGAGAATTCTAAATTATCTAAGAATTCTGCTTAAACTTCAGAGCCTGGTCTACATTCTGAGCTATATAATTTCACATAATAAGATCTGAACGAATCGTTAATTTGCTGTGGGTCAACTATAGTACCACCATTAGATTTTTCAATATTAGTAATAGCCCTCTCGGCTTGTCTAGTTTTTATCCGCCATGCAAATACCTTTCCTGCTTTCTCTCCTTGATCATAAAACGTCTGTTTCAATTTTAGTAATTTTGTAGCCATTTTATTTGCTGATAATGTATTATACTTAAATCAAAGTAACACAAGATGCTTATGCTTATCTGCACACACCAAACCATTCTGATAAATCTCGTTCTCCAACTTCTTAATCTTAATCTCCAAAGTTTCCAACTCTTGTCGAGATTTTTTTGAACTACAAAAACTGATGATTTGTCCCCGTAAAAAAGCTTTAAATGCCTCCCAGCGAATCCCAGCTAAGGTTTCAGATAAATTTGTTTCAAAATAAATATCAATTTGTTTACCTAAAAAGTCAACAAATGATTGATCACACAGCCAACCGGGTTGAAACCGCCGTCTTGGAGCATCCCTAACGAAATTTGTATAAACATATATCAATGACAATGCTGCATGGTCGGAAATTACATACTATGATATTGACAATCTTTGATCCTAGAGAGCATCTGAGCTGAAATCAAAAAATAATTAATGCGAGAATATGTTTGGTGTGTTGCAGAATAGCAAGCGTAAGAAATTAAAGTTGGGTTAAGATGTCTCCATATATCAAATAAATTGAGCTCTGTCATAAAATGTTGTATTTGTTTCCTAGAATATATATGAGTGTTGTCAACACCAGTAGAATGATCCTTTTCTGGATCAAGGGTGCAGTTCATATCACCTGCTATAATATATTGAACTAGCAATGAAGAAACTAGGAGAAATATATTACTATAGAACCTGGGGTCGTCTTTATTAGGACCATATATATTCACTAAGTTTATTCTCTCTGTCAACAGCATACCCTTAATAATTACATATCTGCCAGCTGGATCTTTGATAATATCCTGACCTTGAAAAGGCACAGATTTATGTATTAAGATCATAACCCCCCTGTCTTGTTTAGTATAGCATGCAGAGAAAACCTGTCCATGCCATCGCCTCTCTATTTTCACGACGTCTTCCTTTATCATGTGTGTCTCTTGCAAGAACACCACCTGCATGTAACTGTTTAATTCTATTCATCACCTGTTTAATCTTTTTTTAATTTACCCAAACCTCTGCAGTTCCACGATAGAAAGTTAATTCCACCTATTTGTGACATTTCTATATTGTAATATCAATTATTGCCTTAAAGCACTCACAGTTGTTAAGTAGCAGGAAGCCAACCAAAATATTTACACATAACAAAAAATTAACACATAACATTATTTCACCCCACACAATCCCCATATTTTTACAGATAACCCCTGTATCTGTAATAACCCCTCCCCCTCGATTCACTTCTAGTATGGTACTTATCCGTACACACAATTATACAATTCTATTAAACTATCCAAATTCTTCTTCATGCTATTTCAACCCCCTTTGCGTCTTCATACCCACATACAGTGGTGTGAAAAATTGTTTGCCCCCTTCCTGATTTTTTTATTTTTTTGCATGTTTGTCACACTTTAATGTTTCAGATCATCAAACAAATTTAAATATTAATCAAATATAACACAAGTAAACACAACATGCAGTATTTAAATGAAGTTTTTTATTATGAATGGAAAACAAAATCCAAACCCACATGTGTGAAAAAGTGCTTGCCCCCTAAACCTAATAACTGGTTGGGCCACCCTTAGCAGCAACAACTGCAATCAAGCGTTTGCGATAAATTGCAATGAGTCTGTTACAGCGCTGTGGAGGAATTTTGGCCCACTCATCTTTGCAGAATTGTTGTAATTCAGCCACATTGGAGGGTTTTCGTGCATTAACTGCCTTTTTAAGGTCATGCCACAGCATCTCAATAGGATTCAGGTCAGGACTTTGACTAGGCCACTCCAAAGTCTTCATTTTGTTTTTCTTCAGCCATTCAGAGGTGGACTTGCTGGTGTGTTTTGGATCATTGTTCTGCTGCAGAACCAAAGTTCGCTTCAGCTTGAGGTCACGAACAGATAGCCGGACATTGTCCTTCAGGATTTTTTGGTAGACAGCAGAATTCATGGTTCCATTTATCACAGCAAGTCTTCCAGGTCCTGAAGCAGCAAAACAGCCCCAGACCATCACACAACCACCACCATATTTTACTGTTGGTATGATGTTCTTTTTCTGAAGTGCTGTGTTACTTTTACGCCAGATGTAATGGGACACACACCTTCCAAAGAGTTCAACTTTTTTCTCGTCAGTCCACAGAGTATTTTCCCAAAAGTCTTGGGGATCATCAAGATGTTTTCTGGCAAAACTGAAACGAGCCTTTATGTTCTTTTTTGCTCAGCAGCGGTTTTCGTCTTGGAACTCTGCCATGCAGGCCATTTTTGCCCAGTCTCTTTCTTATGGTGGAGTCATGAACACTGACCTTAACTGAGGCAAGTGAGGCCTGCAGTTCTTTGGATGTTGTTCTGGGGTCTTTTGTGACTTCTTGGATGAGTCGTCGCTGCACTCTTGGGGTAATTTTGGTCAGCCGGCCACTCCTGGGAAGGTTCACCACTGTTCCATGTTTTCGCCATTTGTGGATGATGGCTCTCACTGTGGTTTGCTGGAGTCCCAAAGCTTTAGAAATGTCTTTATAACCTTTTCCAGACTGATAGATCTCAGTTACTTTCTTTCTCATTTGTTCCTGAATTTCTTTGGATCGCAACATGATGTGTAGCTTTTGAGGATCTTTTGGTCTACTTCACTTTGTCAGGCAGGTCCTATTTAAGTGATTTCTTTATTGCAAACAGGTGTGGCAGTAATCAGGCCTGGGTGTGGCTAGAGAAACTGAACTCAGGTGTGATAAACCACAGTTATGGGTGGGGGCAAACACTTTTTCACACAAGGCCACGTGGGTTTGGATTTTGTTTTCCCTTCATAAAAAACAACCTTAATTTAAAAACTGCGTGTTGTGTTTACTTGTGTTATCTTTGATTAATATTTAAATTTGTTTGATGATCTGAAACATTAAAGTGTGACAAACATGCAAAAAAATAAAAAATCAGGAAGGGGGCAAACAATTTTTCACACCACTGTAGAACTATACTCTTAACCCAATTAAAATTTAAATTTCCCCCTCTTAATACCACTCCTCCAAAACCAAATCAACAATTCTATCTTGTCCTCATAACATAGAAAAACTATAACATTGCTCACATATCTTAGGGGAAAAAAGCAGCACAGTTCCTTTATACATTTACATGTAGAGCAACTATAACAATGTATACCAATTATCTGAAAACCAGAGAAAAAACAAATAAAAAATAAATAAATAAAAAAGAGGGGAAGAAACCATATCTTACCATATCAAGCTATTCACAAATAAAATTGGTTATGCTTATTCAGCCTATATCCAAAATGAACCCTTATCTTTTCGTATAGCTTTGTAGTTCACATACTTTAACAATTTAAGATACAATAGCGCCCCCTTATGTTCATCAAAACTATCCATCGGTCCAAAAAGTCTTTAACTTGTTATTTCTTGTCCATGTTTTTTAAGTAATACCAATAACCATTTCTAACATTTTATGGATTTCTTGGGCACACAATCAGTATAACATATACTGAATGAATAAACAAGTTAATAAAAATAAAGATCCTGTCCGATACGTTCAGTCCTTGAGAGATCCTTACTTACAGTTTAAATTCAACAAATTACTTGCCATCTGTGTTGCATGTATTTCCCGTTCAATTCGGTCACTCTACATTGCTATGGGAAATACCCTTTCCTCGAATACCACTGAAGCCTTATTGAATAACGCCAGTGAAACTGGCCAATGGCGTTCAAGCGCGCGAAATATGAGCGGGAATCCCACTCTATATAAGGCAGTGCTTGTTCTTCATCCATTCAGAATCTTTTCCTTCAGCCAACATTCTACGAGAAGCAAGAAGCCTATCAACAAGACTACTCACCGTGATCTACACGCTGCAGTGGACACACCTTCTCTTCCCCTGCTGTGTTCCGGTGAGCTTCGGAAACAAGATGACTCGTGATTGCCTCTCCTGTGCGGAGCCAGTCGAACTCTCTGATGGCCACGAATCGTGCGTCTTCTGCCTGGGTCGCGCCCACGCAGAGGCGGCGCTTGGGGGGTCAGACTGCCCCCACTGCGGGGATATGAGTCTCCGGGCTCTCAGGCTCCGTGTGGCCATCGTCCAAGGCAATGAACTCGCCCAACTAACTCTGCCGCGCTCTTCCTCAGCAGCCTCTTTCGAGCCAAGGAGGAAAGTCTCTGATGCGGATCTGTCAGGATCCCACGCGTTGCTGCAGGTCCCCTTCCAGTGCGCTTCATGACTGCTGATCTCCGCCCCCCCCCCCCCCCCCCCCCCGACCCCCGACGCTCAAGATGTGGTGTCTTTCGGTGCCATGGATGGCACTGAAGAGGAGGATGATGTCATTTCGGTGGCAGCGTCTGAGAGAGAGGAGTGGTCTAACAGCCCGCTGGATTACACTGCGCCCCACGGCAGCGACGCGGGGGACCTCCATCACAGTGATGTCGAGCTCCTAAGCGTCCTGTCCAAGCCAGTGAATGAGCTCGGTTTGGAGTGGGCGCCTCCTGCCGAACCGGCCAGAAGCCGTCTGGACGAGTGGTACCTCCAGTCGGATCGTGGCTGAAAATACACCCTGCATTGACCTGGCCCCTTTTTCCCCGAGGTGCACGACGAGATAAAGTCGTGGAACGCGCCGCTCACCAGTCGGGTGCATAACCCGGGATCTTCCCTCCTGTGTTCCGTGGATGGAGCTGACCAAGTGGGGTATGTCAAACTCCCCCCCCCGTGGAAGAAGCCGTCCCTGCCCATCTCTGTCCTTCAGCCGCGGTGAACTGAAGAGTGAGAAACAATGCGTCTCTCCACTCTAAACCTTGCCGCGCCACTGCAAACCTCGCCAGCAAGGCTTTCTCCGCGGCGGGCCAAGCAGATTCAGCACTGCACGTGATGGCGATACTCCAGGTGTATCAGGCCAAGTTGCTCAAGTCTCTGGATAAGGACGGGCCAGACCCTGAAGTGTTCAAAAAGCTCCGACGCACCACGGATCTGGCCCTCAGAGCGACGAAGGTGACCACTCGAGCAATCGGCCGCAATATGGGGAATCTTGTGGTGCTAGATCGTCACCTGTGGCTTACTCTGACCGAGTTAAAGGACTCAGAGAAAACGGCCCTTCTGGACACTCCTGTGAATCCCTCAGGTCTCTTCGGAGCGGCGGTGGAGACATTCATAGAAGCAGTCGAAGGCCATTAGCCAGTTCCTGCCAAAGCGTGCCGGTGCCAAACCTCCTGCACGTTCCCGCTCCTCCTCAGCGCAGTGCGCGGGAAGACTGCACGCCTCTTCTGCTGCTGTTCGGCGTGAACATGAGCCGGCAGTGAGGTCAAGACAACCGTGGCCGAAGCGCCATCAGGGCTCGATGAGCCAGAGACCCCGCCCTGGCAGAAATGACGGGCCACCATTCCCGATGCTGTCTCTCAGAGGAGGAAAGCTGCACCCAGCGCCAGAGACGAGCCACTGAAGAAGTCCGCTCGCTCCGCTATGTGTGCTCACCACGCCCCCCTGCCAGTTGTGGGGGGCGAGAGCAGTTGTCATGTTTGTGTTTTGACTGTTCCACTATGCAGTGCAATAAAGTCGAAAAACATAAAAAACTCACCTCAATATCAAGGCAATTTTCCTCCTCTCACTCCCCTCTCCCCCATCACTCACTCTCACACTCGTGTGGTATTAAACTCCCCGCCCCCCACCAGCGAGTTATCCCTCACGGTGTGCAGTCCGCCTAGCCCGCTGTCACAGTTCACAGAAGCATGGCAGGCACTGCCAGGGGTATCAGAGTGGGTTATGAAATCAATAAAGAACGGCTACACGCTTAATTTCTTCCACAGACCTCCCCGTTTCAACGGTGTTTATGTCCACTGTACGGGAGCGGAATGCCTCAGTTCTGTGAGAGGAAATATACAATCTTCTCGCAAAGTGCGCTGTAGAGGCAGTGCCCCTCACAGACTGCGAGAGCGGCTTCTACAGTCATTATTTTCTGGTGCCAAAGAAAGACCGCTGAATCACGCTCTTTCAAAGCGCTCGTTCAAAATGATTACGCTGAGACAAATCCTCTCACATATCAGACCGGGAGATTGGTTTATCTGCGTGGATTTAAAGGATGCTCATTTTCACATTCAGGTAGCCCCCACCACAGGCGCTTCCAGAGATTTGCATTCGAGGGGATAGCGTACCAATTCACGGTCCTGCCCTTCAGCTTATGTCTGGCCCCTCGTATGTTTACAAAATGCATGGACGCTGCTCTCTCTCCTCTGAAGCAGAGCGGAATGCGCATCCTGTACTATCTCGACGACTGGCTAGTCTTAGCCCAATCAGAGAGCGCGCTGCTCAGCGGCAAGTTCAGACTCCTCGCTCATATTCAGAGCTTAGGGCTGACTGAAAATATGCAAAAGTATACGAAGTATTGTTCGTATTGGCCAAGTGATCAGGAGAAAGAATGTTACGACAGATGCATCGAGTATGGGCTGGGGGGCTGTATGCGATGGCAGACCAGCCTTCGGGACATGGTCAGAAACAGAGAAGTCATGGCACATAAACTGTCTGGAGCTCCGTGCTGTACACCTAGCGCTCGAGTGCTTTCTCCCAGACATTCTTCACTGTCACGTTCTCATCAGGACGGACAGCATGACTGCTGCGGCTGGCGAGAGACCTCCTTCTGTGGGCAGATCAACACCTCCTCTCCATCCGGGCAGTACATGTCCCCGGACGCCTGAACTACGGCGCAGACTTACTGTCGAGGGGCGGGGTAATCCACGGGGAGTGGAGACTACACCCTCTGACAGTCAAAATGATTTGGACTGTTTTCGGCAGGGTGGAGGTGGATCTCTTCACATCAGCGGAGAACACTCACTGCCCGCTATTCTATTCACTGACACACTCTCCCCTGGGAGTGGATGCACTAGCTCACAGCTGGCTGAAAGTATGCAAATATGCCTTTCCTCCAGTGAAACTTCTGCCTCGCGTGCTTTGCAAAATCAGAGAGGAAAAGGAATCTGTTCTGTTAGTGGCACCAAAATGGCCCAATTAGCCGTGGTTCCCAGAACTGGTGGAGATGCTGGTAGCCCCCCCCCCCCATGGAGCATGGAGCATGGAGCCTTCATGTCTGGCCACTCGACGGAGCTTGCCAGTAACAGATGCACTTCCTCAGCGCGTGTTGAACACTATCTCTGAGGCTAGGGCTCCTTCCACGAGGCGTCTTTACGCACATAAATGGAGAGTTTTTTCAAGTTGGTGCATATCGCGGGACAAAGACCCAATCAACTGCCTAATACCAATAATTCTTGCCTTCCTTCAAGAGCGATTTGATAGTGGTCGTATGCCATCCACATTGAAAGTGTATGTGGCCGCTATAACAGCCTTTCACGCGCACGTCGAAAATCGCCTGATCGGCAGAAATGACCTGATCATATGATTTTTAAAAGGAGCATGAAGGATGAACCCTCCTCGCCCTTCTACTCTAACCACTTGGGACTTGGCCCTTGTGCTTGACGCTCTCACAGGACCCCCGTTCTAGCCCATACAATCAGCGAGCTTGCGAGCGCTCTCTCTCAAGACAGCGCTCCTGTTCGCGCTGGCCTCTGTTAAGCGAGTTGGGGACCTGCAGGCGCTTTCAATTGACGACTCAAGTATTGAATTCGGGGCCAGGTGATTGCAGACTCACCTTAAAGCCTAGAAAAGGCTATGTGCCTAAAGTGCTTTCGATTCCATTTAAAGCGCAGGTCATAACACTGTCTACTTTCCGCCCCGAAACACCGACCGGGACAGAGCCGCTTAATACACTCCTGCTATGCCCTGTACATACGGTACGTACTTATATCGAGTGCTCTAGACAGTTCAGACTCTCGGAGCAGCTATTTGTATGTTTTGGAGGACGTACAAAAGGACTGCCTGTGTCCAATCAAAGGTTGTCAAACTGGATCGTCGAAGCAGTTGCTTTGGCTTATAGCTCTAAGGGCGTGGAATGTCCTATAGGGGTTCGGGCCCACTCAACCCGCGGACTCACGTCCTCGTGGGCCTGGGCAAATGGCATGTCTGTTCAGAACATTTGTATGACGGCAGGCTGGTCGTCACCCAGCACTTTCGCGAGGTTTTATAACCTAGATGTGTCATTGCTTGCCTCGCATGTGCTGTCAATGCAAGCAGCGCACGCGCCTGCTCAGCCTCAGCTATGACCTGAGATGTGTATAAGTGGTTTCGACTAGGTCGTATACACCCTGTATTGACGCACCACCAATTCAATGCTGTCCCTATCAGTTTATCACAATGTTATGATATAGTTCACCATGTCTTTTAGGACTTGATCACCATCATACTCTGCTTATTGAGCACCGGTACGGCAGTTGCAGCATAACACATGATTTCATAGAAATTAAACAATTTCAACTAATCTATATGTGAAAGCGCAGAAGCCGCCGCCATTTCACATTCTCTGTTTCACCAGAGTTAACTCCGCCCCTGGTGTGACGCGGCCCCCCTGACTTTTACATGGTTTCGACTAGGTCCTGTAGACCTGAGCTGTGTTTACCAAGAGCACCCATATCATTGCCGCTCTCATTACGGCTCCGAATGTGAAACTTGACATACTTAGTCGAGCCAGGCTCCATCGCTGTGACACGGCGGGATTTTATGTGTTCCCATAGCAATGTAGAGTGACCGAATTGAAGGGGAACGCTCTCGGTTACTCACGTAACCTCGGTTCCCCGAAATGAGGGAACGAGACATTGCTCTTATTGCCATGTCACCTAGCTCAGGATCTTAGAATGCCAAGTTGCTTCAGTCAAAGATTCTGAATGGATGACGTACAAGCACTGCCTTATATAGAGTGAGATTCCTGCTCATATTTCGCGCGCTTGAACGCCATTGGCCAGTTTCACTGGCATGATTCAATAAGGCTTCAGTAGTATTCGAGGAAAGGGTATTTCCCATAGCAATGTCTCATTACCTCATTTCGGGGAACCAAGGTTACGTGTGTAACCGAGAGCGTTTTCCACCTCTTCTGGACTGTTCAGTGTCACAGTAACGTTACAGTCTCCATGCGTGAGAAGCAATCGAGCTGGAAAGATGATGCTGTGGCGATTTATTCCCTTGTCACGTAGCTTTTGACAAACTGCATTGTAGCTTCTCTGCTTTCTGTGGACCTCTTAGCCCTAGCCGCCATCAATACCAGCTCCTTCTGCTTGAAATTAAGGAACTTCATGATGAGTGTTCTCGGTGACGCTTCACCATCTCTCCTTCTGTGGCCTTCACTAGAGCTGGGTATCCGATGTGCTCTCTCTATGATCAGTGGGGGGATGGATGGATCCATCTCCAAAATCTCTGGCAGCCACTTTTCCATAAAGGCACATGTATCCGTTCCCTCCTCTTTCTCTAGGAGACCAACCAACCTAAGATTATTCTTCCGACTTCGACATTCCAAATCATCCACTTTATCCGACTGCGTTTTCACCTGCGCTTCAAGCGAATTAGCTCTAGTCTTTAATTGAACAATTGCATCTTCAGCCCCCGAGATGCGTTCCTCCGCTTCCGTCATTCTTTTTTCAATCTCTGTGACCGCCGAAAGAACCTCGTCAATCTTAACACTGACTCGTTTTTCCATTCCTTTAAATGCCTTCATTTTATCGGCATTACTAGGATTCTTAACGACAGAGTCATCTCCGCCATCATCTTCCCCTGTCTCGTCGTGTTCAATAGAACTCTCAGGATCTGAGGGCACATTTTGCGTCTCAGTGTCCAGTTTTCCTTGACTTTTGATCTTCTTCTTTGACGGCATAACTCTGACAGTTAGTATACCAATCTCACCAGTATTAATGAGTGGATTTGAAAAGGATTAAATTACAGTCAATGCAGGAGAGTTTGAAACCGCGACCTCTCCGTCCGTCCGTCCATCCTACACTAATTTTACAGTCGCCATGAGCTGCAGAGAGCAATGCAAATACAGATTTCTTTTCACACAAACACATGCTACACAGGGGCAGGTGCCAGGGACATGTAACACTGTGCTGAAGAGTTACAAAAGATTTCTCCAGCCGTCTTTATTGTGTATGTGTATGTGTGTGTTTATGTGTGCACGTGTGTGTAGTGATTACTTAGAGCTCACACTGATTTAGACAGAGAGACAGCTGCCACTCTTTGAATATTTCATAAGCTTCTGACAGACCACCCAGTTACCCCCGACAACAAGCCCCCTCCCATTCACCCTTCTGCCCCAGAACTCAAACCCCCAGCTACCTACTACCAAGATTACTGAGCATGTCTTTGTCTGCTTTTTACTATTTATGAGGTGTTTGTATATTCAATTAGATGGGATTTAGATTTTTTTTTTTAAATGATTATCACATATATGGGCAGCATTTTTCTAATTATTCTAATTATTTTCTAATTATTCTAATTATACATGAGGTATAATTGCAGAAAGACATTTGTTACTGTAGTTATTAATTTTTGTTAATTTTAGTTAATAAAAATACAAATGTTCATTGTTATATATATGTATATATACAGTGCCCTGTACAAAATTGCTTTCTCTGCTGTGGAGTCAAGACATTTGCAAATATGATTAAAATATGAATATGAGACAAAACTACAGAATGCCACATTTTATTATTAGGTCTTTCGACACATACATGTTTTACTAAATAAAAAGGACAGCACTTTTAGAGTTCATCCCACTATTTGATGTGAGCATAAGTATTGGAACAGCTGAATTTAAGGCAGATGTAAAAGATTAAAAGTTAATATTTTGTTGCAGATCCCTTGCATGCAATCAGAGCAGTGAGTCTGCAACCCATAGACATCACCAGACTCTTGGTCTTATGCTTTGAAATGCTTTTTCTCAGCCTTTAATGCAGCCAATTCCAACTGTTGCTTGTTTTGGGGAGTTTCTGTCTTTGGTCTCCTCTTCAGCGGGTGAAATTAATGTTCAATCAGATTTAAATCTGGAGATTGATTTGGGCAATCTAAGACTTTACATTTCTTTGCCCTGATAAACTCCTTGACTGAACTGGCAGGGTGTTTTGGTCATTGTCCTGATCCAATATGAAGTGCTTTCTAATGAGTTTGGTGGTATTTTCTTGAATATTGGTAGCCAAGATGGTTTTGTACTCTTCCAAATTCATTCTGCTACTGTCATCATACATTAAGTCATCATTAAAATTGAGAGGTCCTGATCTAGAGACAGCCACCCATGCCCATGCCATGACACCACCTCCACCAAGCTTTACAGATGAGGTTGTATGCTTAGGATTATTTGCAGTTCCCTTTTTTCTCCACACTTTTGCTTTCCAATCACTTAGATAAAGGTTCATCTTTGTCTCATTGGTCCATAAACTCAGTTCCAAAACTCTACTGGCTCACCTTTGTGCTTTTTTGCAAACTCTAATCTTGCCTTTCTATTTTTGGTGCTGATCAGAGGTTTGCATCTTGCTGTGTAGCTTCTGTAATTCTGTGTCAAAGTCTCCTGCGGACAGTAGATTGTCAAAGCATCACCCCAGCTTTCTGGAAGTTGTTGGTGATTTTACAGACACGTATTTTAGGGTTCATTTTCACCGCTTTTATGATTTGTCTGTCATCAACTACTGTTGTTTTCTCAGCCGATTAGGTCGTCGTTGGTTGCTGATGTCACCGGTGGTTTCCAAACTCTTGATTTCTCCATGCCCTTTGTTTTTCCTATGGTTCTAATTAACTTCCTCTTTTCTTTTAGCATCCAAATTGCTTGCTTTTCTTTCAGAGTCAGCTTCCTAGTCTTCATCCTGGTTTGTGTGTGTCATCATCGAATGCAAGACTTAGAATGCAGAAGCAATGGATATAACTAATAAGACACATTCCCTGCGTTTAATATCTGAAGAATTAATGCAACAAGACACAGCTGATCACTTAGAAAGACCTGTGAGGCAACTGTTCCAATACATATGCTCACATCAAATAGTGGGATGAACTCTAAAAGTGATGTCCCTTTTATTTGGTAAAACATGTATGTGTCGAAAGACCTAATAATAAAATGTGACAATCTGTAGTTTTGTCTCATATTCATCTTTTAATCATATTTGCAAATGTCTTGACTCCACAGCAGAGAAAGCAATTTTGTCTTTACTGTTCCAATACTTATGGAGGGCACTGTATATATACACACACACATATATATATGTGTGTGTATGTATGTGTGTGTGTGTGTGTGTGTATATATATATATATATATACAGGTGCATCTCAATAAATTAGAATGTCGTGGAAAAGTTCATTTATTTCAGTAATTCAACTCAAATTGTGAAACTCGTGTTTTAAATAAATTCAGTGCACACAGACTGAAGTAGTTTAAGTCTTTGGTTCTTTTAATTGTGATGATTTTGGCTCACATTTAACAAAAACCCACCAATTCACAACAAATCTCAACAATCTCAATAAATTAGAATATGGTGACATGCCAATCAGCTAATCAACTCAAGACACCTGCAGAGGTTTCCTGAGCCTTCAAAATGGTCTCTCAGTTTGGTTCACTAGGCTACACAATCATGGTGAAGACTGCTGATCTGACAGTTGTCCAGAAGACAATCATTGACACCCTTCACAAGGAGGGTAAGCCACAAACATTCATTGCCAAAGAAGCTGGCTGTTCACAGAGTGCTGTATCCAAGCATGTTAACAGAAAGTTGAGTGGAAGGAAAAAGTGTGGAAGAAAAAGATGCACAACCAACCGAGAGAACCGCAGCCTTCGGAGGGTTGTCAAGCAAAATCAATTCAAGAATTTGGGTGAACTTCACAAGGAATGGACTGAGGCTGGGGTCAAGGCATCAAGAGCCACCACACACAGACGTGTCAAGGAATTTGGCTACAGTTGTCGTATTCCTCTTGTTAAGCCACTCCTGAACCACAGACAACGTCAGAGGCGTCTTACCTGGGCTAAGGAGAAGAAGAACTGGACTGTTGCCCAGTGGTCCAAAGTCCTCTTTTCAGATGAGAGCAAGTTTTGTATTTCATTTGGAAACCAAGGTCCTAGAGTCTGGAGGAAGGGTGGAGAAGCTCATAGCACTAGTTGCTTGAAGTCCAGTGTTAGGTTTCCACAGTCTGTGATGATTTGGGGTGCAATGTCATCTGCTGGTGTTGGTCCATTGTGTTTTTTGAAAACCAAAGTCACTGCACCCGTTTACCAAGAAATTTTGGAGCATTTCATGCTTCCTTCTGTTGACCAGCTTTTTAAAGATGCTGATCTCATTTTCCAGCAGGATTTGGCACCTGCCCACACTGCCAAAAGCACCAAAAGTTGGTTAAATGACCATGGTGTTGGTGTGCTTGACTGGCCAGCAAACTGACCAGACCTGAACCCCATAGAGAATCTATGGGGTATTGTCAAGAGGAAAATGAGAAACAAGAAACCAAAAAATGCAGATGAGCTGAAGGCCACTGTCAACAAAACCTGGGCTTCCATACCACCTCAGCAGTGCCACAATCTGATCACCTCCATGCCTCGCCGAATTGAGGCAGTAATTAAAGCAAAAGGAGCCCCTACCAAGTACTGAGTGCATATACAGTAAATGAACATACTTTCCAGAAGGCCAACAATTCACTAAAAATGTTTTTTTTTATTGGTCTTATGAAGTATTCTAATTTGTTGAGATGGTGGGTTTTTGTTAAATGTGAACCAAAATCATCACAATTAAAAGAACCAAAGACTTAAACTACTTCAGTCTGTGTGCAATGAATTTATTTAATACATGAGTTTCACAATTTGAGTTGAGTTATTGAAATAAATGAACTTTTCCACGACATTCTAATTTATTGAGATGCACCTGTGTGTGTGTATATATATATATGTATATATATATATATATACACACACACACGTAAATATTTCTTAAATATTTCTTAAATATATTATGTTTATGTTTATATATTTTATATCCATTTTTCAACTACTCATATATCTTTTCTAGAGTATTATGAAGTTTGTATGTGTGTATGGACAGTCTGTAACGTGTCTTTCTGTCTTAGGCTCAGCAGGAGAAGATTGACAGCATTGAGGCCAACGTTAGCATAGCAGCCGCTAATGTGGAGGAGGGGACCCAGAGCCTAGGGAAGGTAAGGGGAAAGGGGACACTCCTGCTAGGGGATCGATTCCACTCTACCTCCCTGCTTCACTCGG